>CM046366.1:9643081-9669077 GCA_025413025.1 Ficus hispida | reverse complement strand
AAGCCCACGGGGCTCCGCGATGGACAAACATGGGACCGAGATGTCGACGGCGACCGAGGTGTGGGGAGAGATGGACGATGTTACGACGTGGGAAGAAGCCCTCGTCCACGAGGGTCGCTTTTTTTCGGCGATGAAGAAATGGCGAGGTCCAACCGCCGCGACTTCTTGGGTGGGGCCAGATGTCGTCGACGGCGGCCACCTCCTTCCCCGCGTCCTCCGACGAACACAATGGAATCAAAAAGCGTTTTTTTTTTTTTTAATCTGTTTTGTAATCTCATGTAGTGGATGCACAAATAAATTTGTGTGCACAGAGCATCTCACCCGTTTAAATCCAATCTGACGGTCCAATATTTTTACTGGGATAAAACACCTTTACCTTCTTGTAGAATTAGCCCTAAAACATGGCTAAGATAAAAAAAAAATGAATAAATAAATAAAATTGGGCCGAAAGAAAAAAAAAAACGGAAGGACCAAAAAAATAAAAAAGCTTTTCATCAAAAAAAAAATCAACAAAATACTTGGGAAAAAAAGGTGTATGAGAAAAAAACCAAAAGATAAAAGCACTAGAATGTTAAAAACATAACAATATAATAAAAGGATTATAATGAGAAAAAGAATTAGGCCGAAAGAGGGGAAAAAAGAAAAAGAAAAAGAAAACTGAATGACAAAAAAATAAAAAAGCTTTTCGTCCATAATGAAACGTTCTGAACAAAAACTCGAAGAGTGCACAGTAGCTCATTTTGAGTTTTCTCTTATATATGCATAGATGTATAGATTATTTTGGATTGTTTTTATTCATGTCTCTGAATTTTATTGTCATTTATATTTTGCTTTTTGATATTTAAGACTCTTACTTGCCCTTTGATCTTTGAATTTAATTCAATTTTATTCCTTCTATTCGAATTTCAGTTAGTAATGTATTAAAAAAAAAAAAAGGTGAGTTAGATTGCAATAATGTGATCTTTTTCCATCTATTTTTAATAAATATTCTAACCGATTGAAATTAGTGAGACTAATTCCCTTATTTTTTCCATTTGTTGTTAACAAAAAATTCTAACCGAAGGAGTAAAATTGGGTTAAATTTAAATTTTAGGATGCAAAATGAGAGTGACCCTAAAATTTAAAGGGCACATATGAAAAAAAAATCATTTTTATTTTTAATTTTATTTTATTATTACTATCATCGTAATTTTTTATTTTATATAATCTTAGCTTACGTTTGCTATACTTTACGGATCGTTTACTACAGATGGAAGGTTGTCTTTTTTTTTTTTAAGTCAATAAAAATTATAATTAGTTTTTAAAAAGTCAATAAATTTCAACCTAAAATTTCATTTCATTTCATTTTAAACTCAACTCAAACACTACACATACCCTTATTTTCTTTAGCTAATTAATTAATTATCATTATTTTTTTATTTTTATTTTAGGCAATGGATGCGGTGAAATCCTTTTTATATACCATATCAGTAGTGTTCATTTTTAAACCGTTAAGATATAATCGAACAGCTGAAATGTTATTTATGTATAATAATTGTAATACACCTTACTTATATAAGTACAGATTAATAAATAATTTAAAATTTGTTGAAAAAAACCAACCCCCTTCCCCGACAGCAGCGACGGACCTCCTCCCCTCGACGTCGGCATCGACCCAATCCTCCCACCCCCGATGCAGGTGACGACCCGCTCCCCCCGATGCCAACAAGCCCAGTTCCCCCGAAGCCAGATCTGGTCGGCGTTTGGGGGGCGACATTGCCGATGTCGGGGCTGCTAGTGGACGATCGGAAGACCGGTTTTTTTGTTTTTTAAGTTTTTTTTAATTTTTATTTTTTTATTTTTAGTGTGTGTGTGTGTGTATATATATATATATATATATATATTTTTTTTTTTTTTTGCTGGAGGCAACTCCTATCTCTGGCCCTGTTGTTGTATTCTCTTCTTCTCATCGCCGCCTTGTCAATTCACGACATCCCTGCAATCTTAAAGTTCTCTCCTTCCCTACCTCTGTCATATATACATACATATAGTTATATATATCCTCTCTTCTATTCTCAATAACTATATATACATATGTAAACTGCGGCAAAGGAGATTGCATCTGGGCAACACCCAAACTGGAGAGAGACCGTGGTTCGTCGGAGCGGACGCAGGCTCAGACGACGATGAAAACCCAACTCCTCACCACCGTCGGTACTTCTTCTCTCTCGTCTCTGTTTTCCCCTTTTACCACCCAATCCCGTTCTTCCATGTTGAAATTCATCCGAGTCCGATGTATATCCGGAAACCTCGACCTCCACGAAGCCGTCGGTTTCTTCGATTCCATGATTCAGATGCGACCAATTCCTCGTATCCGGGCCTTCACCCGTTTGTTCGGAGCACTCTCCAGATTGAACCACCACTCCACTGTCGTTTTCATGTACAGACAGCTCAAGAGTGTTCTGGGTTTCGTCGATTTCGAACCGGATGTCGTTGCCTTGACGGTTGTGATCCGATGTTTGTGTCGTTTGAGGAAGGTGGACGAGGCGTTCTCCGTTTTGTCGGACATTTTCAAGCACGGGCTTCACCCGGATGCGCACACGCTCTCGGTTCTTCTCCACGGGCTCTGTACTAGAGGGTTTATTGATTCCGCGGCGGAGTTGTTCGACGAAATACGGGAGATGAATCTCCCGTGCAATGTGGTTACTTTCGGGACCATGATTGACGGGTTCTGTAAGGCCGGTGAGACCCGTAAGGCGCTCGAGCTACTAAAGAATATGCGGTCTTGCGATCGGATTAGCCCTGATTTGTATTGTTACAGTCATGTCATTTCGAATCTGTGTAAAGAAGGGCGGGTTGGCGAGGCGGTTGATCTTGTCGAAGAAATGCGCGGTGAAGGGCTAAAGCTTGATGTTGTGATCTATAGTTGTTTAGTGCTTGGATTTTGTCGATCGGGGCAATGGAGGAAAGCTATTGATTTGTTGGATCAAATGACGGCTCGGGCTGTTCCGCCGAATGTTGTGACCTTTACCACCGTCATCGACGCCCTTTGCAAGCTGAGAATGATGAATGAGGCGTTTCGTTTGTTTCGTCTAATGATTGAAAGAGGTGTAAAACCGAACGTTTTCACTTACAACACGTTACTCTACGGATCAAGCCATTTGGGTCGATGGGAAGAGGTCAAGATGTTGTTTGATGAAATGTGGCTTCTTGAAATCGTTCCCGATACCATTACTCTGAACGGGGTTCTGGATGCTTTCTGCGAGAGCGGTACGATGGATAAAGCTCGAAAATTGCTTGATGGTATGATTCGAAACGGTCCTAAGCCTGATGTAATAAGCTACACAGCTTTGATAAAAGGATATTGTGTGTTGGGTGACATGAACAAGGCAGAGGAGATTTTTTACCTAATGGAATCACAAGGCGTTCAACCTAACACAATTTCTTATAACACTTTGCTCATTGGTTACATTAAGGCCGATAGAATATACATTGCTCTCAAACTTCTTGAGGATTTGATCCAAAAAGGTTTCGTTCCAGACGATGTAACGCGGCTTATTTTGAAGAGCATTCGTGCTAGAACGACGATTGCACATTTCTGATAAGCGATATCTCTTCCCTAGTCTTGTGTTATAGTTTTTCTTCTCTTTTTTGGGTGAAAAAGACTTTCATCAAAATGGATTGCAAGCCAAAACAGACACAGAGCAATCACACTTCAACAAAACCGGAGATTCCCCTTCAAGGTTATAGAACCCAAGATTTGCGTGAATAACTAATTGCAAAAAAAAACCCGCGGGCTACGGGAAGCGGCAACAGACGACAATGGAAGCATTTATGCACCAAGCACAAAAGCATTGCACTTGGTGATCTCAAAGGAGTTGCGACGTTAAGGCTCAGAGCAAAAATAGTGAAACAAAGCTCTTAGAAAACCAAAGCAAAACAACCAGAGCAATAAGAACACAAACGAATAAAGCTTTAAACTACACAATACTTCGATTTGGATATAGAAATTACAAATGTAAGACCATTGATCTGCTTTTTTTACCACTATAGTCTCACGTTAAGGCGAACTTGTATAAAATTTACGTGTTTTGTGATTGTTTATTTCTTTTACAATTTTATTACTCTCGACTAACTCTTAACACTATACCTTTGTTGACGATGTCATCGTGTAAGACACGACATTTGCTTCGGTAAACTTTATATCTTTTTTTGAAAAATTCGAGTTGCAGATCACCTTATATTGAGGATTTTGAATGAAGTACCATCTCAAATGTATCTTCCAAAGAGGTATCTACTGTGTTCCTATTTTTGGGTATCTTGTTTAAAGGTTGGAGCCTTTTTTTGGATGAATTTTTTGGGACTTGCATATAAGATATCACAGCAATTATTAGCAAGCACAAAGAAACTTTAATAAGCCGCAGTTGTAACTAGTTGTAGGATATAACTAGCAAAAAAAATTTTTTAATCTTTTTTTTTTTTTTTTCCTTTGCTTATGTTAAGATTCCATACCTTTTCTTGACACAATATAATAAACTAAGAAAGAAATACCAAACGTACATAAGTCAAAATCTAATTTGTATTGGCAAATTCATAAATATATATATATATATATATATATATAAACAACAACAACAACAACAAGAAATACCACACGTACATAAATCAAAATCTAATTTGTGTTGACACATTCATATAAAAACAAAAAACAAAAAACAACAACAACTGCAGATGGGTATTTTGCATTTGCGTAGACCATAAACGTTGTATAAAACTTAAAAATTTAATAAGAAGAATTCAGCGAGACGCTATATTACATGCTGAAAAGCAACCAAATTTAACAAAGAAACAAACTACTACGAAGACTCCGGAACAATGAAGTAATCTTCAAAGTTCAAAACTTTATGCAAGACATACAGTCTATACATGTATCTTGAATCAGGTGATAACTTAAGGTTGTGTTTGGCGGGACGGAAAGCAAATAGGAATGAATGCAAGATGTCTAACCTAGGTGAGGAAAACGGAAAGGACAGGGATGACCTTTCTCTTGTTGTGTTAGAAGTAGATTCTTCCCTCTTCTAATCAACTTCATATTTCAAATAATCCCGCTCGCCCCTCTCCTTCCTTCCACTTTCCGCCCCTACCAAAAAACATCTTCGTTTAGATATGTCCCCAACTCGTGAGGTTTTATACGTTTCAATCTTTCAACTGGACATCTTGTCTGCATGTGGGGCATGAGCCATGTCTGACCAGCCACTGGTCCACGCATCTCAAGTGAAAAGTGTGACAACACAAGGGCAAACTCCTTGCCATCTCTCCTACTTCAAGATCCTGCACCAAAATAAATAAATAAACCAGATACAGTTAAAATCCTCATATAATTTATACTTAAATAACTAAACCGACTTTCTCTGAGTTAAAAATTTGTAATATGCACAAGTTTCATGTTGACAAAAGCGATTCTCAAATTCCCAAGATGTGCATAAGCTACTATACAAAGGAAATATTGAAAGCCTTAGCAGAAAAGGATTAAGACCTGCAAACATATTGCACAGCAGACACCATGAGCTATCTTATTTTCCTCGGAAATCTTGTGACATGGCAATCTCTTCAGCAAATCCCTCGACAGCCCTCTGGATGCAACTCTCTCGTTAGCATCATGAATCTCATCGTTGATGTCACTAATACTAGAGAAAGTAATCTGCTTGGTGCAACAGAAAATAGGCCACAATAGAGTATCAGATTTCCAACTGCTGATAGTACATATTCATAATGTCTAGTGAGAAAGTAAATGGAAGTTCCTATGCTTGCTACCAACTATAATAGGAATTTTACATGGAAATGCAAAATGGTTCTGATCTTTAAATAACAGGAAAGGAGCATAAAAACCTGCCAATGGTTACTAGTTAGCATTGCTGGTGTAAAGTGCTCCTCTATAAACCTCCCACGAAGAACTTCTTCTGTAAAATCAGCCTGAACCGAAAATGTAGAGTGTTGGTCCACGAATAAAACAGAATAACAGAAGACTGCCATTTTATGGCTTTTAAAAGTCTGAAAAGATTAGGATATGATTGGATAAACAACAAATACATAACATCATTGGAAGCTGAGCCAAATATGATATCTAGCTAACCAAGTTTGACCAATAAGGTCCCAAGCTTATCTCTAAGTTTGGATGAAAGCAGATCAATTCCAGTTTTTGGCAGGACAGAAACCATGAGCATGCAAACAATTCAAAGAAAGCAGGAAAAAGACGGGCCAGAATGCCTGATAAACTAACCATAGCTGATGTGCTCTGTGTGCCAGATTGATCCAAACACAAGAAAGCACGGGAAGCCTCAAAGATCTCCAAGGAGAGTATAGCCCCAGCAATTGCTCCAAGTCCAGCTCCACGGGCAACGCCACTATCGGAAGCCTTACCAGCTAAGGCACCAGCAATAGCTCCGGCGAAACATCCAACTGAAATAGGACAGCATGCAGATTAATTATCGGCATAAAGGAGACTAAGAAAAATAACGATCACAATTCCAGGCTTCCAATAATTTCTAGAAACTAATTTGTGCATAATAAAGTGCTTCACAACAATTCTGAATCCGCCACAACTTACAAAACAAAAACAGCAAATTTGACAACTAAGAAGCCGGGTATACAACTACTCAAAAAAATATAGAAAGTAAGAAAATAACCCAGTATACGATTGAATCGTGTCATAACAGCACAGATAAAAAAGAATACTGCCCGGGATCCCAACTTTAATCTTGTTTTAGCACGTGAATTGTCATTCTTTAATTCATAGGTGTTCAAAAAACCGTCAAGTCAATTGATATTAAAGGATTGCATCTACTAATGAAACGACAACAACTCGGGGATCGGTATCAAAAAGTTAGGATCACTATAAAACATCATATGAAATCATAACCAAATATTTGTAAATTCAACACTGACGTGCGTATTCCTTGCACAGAGGAAAACCCATAATTCACAAGCTAATAAATCACCAAATTCTCACAAAATCAATAGCAAAAAGACTAATAAATCAAGGTAAAAAATAAATAAACAAATCCAAAATCACATAGACATTTTCAATTACCAGAAGCAAAGAGAAAAAGCAGAGCCCAAGTAATTCCTGAGACGAGAAGGCGTGGAATTCGCTGAAGAAAGCAACCATTTTCGAAGCTTCCGGTTTCCATGACCAGTCTAACGATCTGCTAATTTCCATAAAATGTAAAACAACACAATACAACAATTAAGGCTGAAAACCCTAGCTCATAAATTGACTTGGGATCGAAGGGAATTGAACAGAAAATCAGCCCAGAATAAAATTCGGGGTCAAGAATTTGGGAATTGATCAGAAAAGTTTGCCTTTGGGGTGATCAAGACAGAGATTTCGGGATTAAATTTGGGGGGGACCAAAAAAAAAGAGAGAGAGAGAGAGAGAGAGATTGAGAGGATTTCTGGAGAAAATACAAAGGAAAAAGTTCAAAACTTGGAATAAAATTGGGAAAGCAAGAGGCGGGTCAATTACGAGTCACTCGTCAATTGAGTGATGGGTTTTACAAAAGTTTGATTCAGTCATTGTCGTAGCACTGAGGCATACAGTTTAATACCACTTGTTCTTTCTTTTCTTTCGCACGAATCTTTCAGACATGTTGTGCTTGATTTTTCGTGAAGAATTCTTTGGCGGGTGGGACCGTAGGTCTGCACAGATCACAAAATTTAACGATAATTAAACGGTCAAAAAAAGTTATTAATTCTAAATCCTCAGGTGTCATGCAAATAAAAAAAATTATATGTTAATTTTATATCTAATTGCATATTTATAACAGTTGTATAATTCGATACATGCAAACATCAAGATTAATATCTTACAAAGATAATTCATATATGTTTAGGATTTTTTTTTTTTATTGATATGAGTTTCAGAATGTAATATGTGATACATAGATTTCGTTTTTTGTTTTTTTTTAATATGATATATAGAAATTACATAATATTACATATCAATCAACTAAGAGTGACATGAATATAAGAAAAAGAGTTATATCTCTCAGACTTTTCCGATTACCAAATATGAGACTTATCTTATATTCATATAAAATTTTATAGTTTTATATTAATTTTTTGTATTTCGATATACCTTTGGTTAGATTTAAGGTTCCAAATGGACACTATTATGAAAATTCTCAAACTGGTCAGATTTCTTTTTCTATCACCTAATGCAGGAATTTTATTTACAACTGTTAAATTTGTCAAAAACCGTTTTGAGAAAAACAAAATAAAATAAATCAAATGGTAGAAATTAGTAAGAAGAATCGTCATTTTCTACAATGAAATTTTAATCTTTTTTTTTTTCCTTTTTTAACCTTTACAACATTTCCCACAAATTCAGTAATCCTCTAGGCACGAAAGCTGTGTAGAATAGCCATAAGCTGTCAAGTTCACAACCAAGTGCTTAAGAACCTCAATTATTTCTGATTTCAAAGGATGATCATCATCGGCGGCAACAAATTCAAAAATCCCGCTTCCCACCTCGATTGAGCTACAACCCGGCGACCTTCTTCGCCCCATTATTCGATCTCTAACCACCATTTTTCTTTCCCACATGCCTTTGGCTGCATAAATATTAGACAAAACAACACTATCTCCATCATGGCTAGGCTCCAATTCAAGCAACTTTTGCCTAACTCTCGACCCGAGCTCAACATTCCCATTGAGGACGCAGGCGCTCAGCAGCGTCCTCCACACCACTGCATTTGCCCGAACTGGCATTTTCGAGATGAAATCATGGGCTTCTTCGAGCATCCCTGCTCGGCAGAATAGGTCCACCATGCAGCCGAAGTGTGAGTCTCTTGGCTTCAGACCAGAATCCTCAATCATGCTTCTGAATTGCCTCTTCCCTTCTTCCACCATTCCTGCGTGGCTGCAAGACATCAAAACTCCTATGAAAGTAACGTCATTAGGAACGATCGGAGAGGCACTTCCATTACAACCGTTATTTTTCTTCTTCTTCTTTGGGGATTCTCTTGTTTCCTTCATTTCAGAAAAGAGTTTCAGAGCTTCTTCTGCTTGTCCGTGAAGTGCGTGCCCAACAATCATCGATGTCCAAGTTGTGACGTCCTTTCTCTGCAGGCTGTCAAACAATCTCCGAGCAGCTTCTATCTCTCCACATTTTGCGTACATGTTGATGAGAGCATTCTTCAAGCATAAATCTGTGTTCAGCCCCTTTTTACGACGAACATAAGCGTGAATCCATTCTCCCATTTCTAGTGCTCCAAGATCAGCACAGGCAGAGAGAGCGACAGTAACTGTAACTTGGTCGGGTTCAACATTCTCCATTTGCATCTGCCTAAACAGCTGAAGGGCCATGTTAGGCTTCTGGTTTTCAACGTAAGCAGAAATCAAGGCAGTCCAGCAGACTATATTTTTCTCAGGCATTTCATCGAACATCTTGTGTGCATCGACGATGCCACACGACGCTGAATACATATTGACAAGAGATGTTTGGAGATGAATGACATGTTCAAATCCAAGTTTCATGACCAGGGCATGCAATTGTTTTCCTTCTATTGAGGAAGACTTTTGGGTACAAGATTTTAGGACAAACAAGAGAGAATAGCCATCAATTATGCAGAGGTTTTTTCTCAAGAGATCTCTAAATAGTGAAAGAGCTTTGGTGGGGCAATTGGAGTCAAGATATCTCTTCAGAATTTGGTTTGCTTTTGGTGGTTTGAGATGAGTATGGAGTTGGGTTTTATGGAGATGATAAAAGGCAAATAGCTTTGTTACCCTTGTTTGGACAAAAGAAAACTTCCTTAGGAATCTCATGATTTGTTGACATACTGCAAAACTGACACTATCAATAGATAACAATATTTGTCAGTTTATAAAAAAAAAAAAAAAAAAAAAAAAAAAAAAACCTTTTTAAATAGTGCCCAAAAGAAGTCTTCATGCGGTGATCCAAACAGAGGTTATAATACCAGCTTAGGATGTCGATTTACTGTTAAAGTACATCTGCAACAACAATTTGAATGTTCCGTTTTGAGTACAATTCTTTTTACCTTTTTTTTTTCCTGAACTACAACTTTTTTTTTTTTTTTTTTTTTTGAGGAGAATTGTAATATCAAAATGAAAAAAGAAATTGCTCTCAGCCTTTAAATATGCGCACACACACACACACATATATATAGATATATGTAAGGGGGGTTGCATGATTTGGAAAGTTTTATCATCCTACACTACACCAGGTAATGAAATCTCACTAACTTCTACTTTGTTCAACTTAACAAATCAAATCTAAAGTATAAGAAGAAACTGCTCGTTTGTTAAGTAGTTCAATTCATGCCTGTACTAAAAAAAGACCTTGAGTTTGTCGACATCCTTCGTCTTTCTTACACAACCAGAAAAACGCCCTGTTGCAAATTGTCCTGGTTAGAAACACAGTTAGCAAGTCATATTTTTATGTGATATCAGAAAGATTGAAAACCGATTTCCAATATCCACTCTCTAGGTAACCCCTAGCTAAGATCCGACATATGCATGTAGTTCGAATGAGACCGATTTTTATCATATCTGCCTGCAACATCATCAAATCAATTATATGCTCAGCTTGGACGTGCCCTTGTAACATGGCACCGTAAGTGAATTCATCTGGTTGCAAACCATGAAATCTCATGTCTGAGAAAAGCTTGGTCGCCTTAAAAACCTTGCCCTCTTTACAGACCTTGAATAAAAGTGGTGTACATCACGTGATTGGGGGACGACAGGCTGCTGTCCATTACATTGGTTTCACTGTTAGAAGAGCCAGCTCCAGTTTTCGCCAGGAAAAGTTCAAGCGCTTCGGATGTCCTTCCTTCCTTACAAAGGCCGTCGATCAAGCAACTGACTGTGAAGACATTGGGCGTTACACCTGCCTCTAACATTTCGTTATGCAGCCGAAAAGCCTCTTTATGTTGCCGGTTTTACAATGCCCGTCAATCAAAGCTGTGAAAGCTATGCCATTTCTTGGTACATACCCATTGTAGCTTCCATGTTCCCAATCTTGCAATGACCGCAAATTAATGTAGAGAACGTGATCAGATTGGGTTCAATACCATTTTTACTCATTTGACAACACACCTCCAAAGCCTTTTCCATAGTGCCTTCTTTACAATAGCCATCAATTAATGAGTTATATGTCACAGAATTCACAACGATCCCTTCTTTCATCATCTTTTGCAGCAAGTCATCTGCTTCTTCAATGTTACCCGCACAACAATGGCCCTTAATCAGTATGCTGTAAGTGAAGACATCCGGTGAAATACCAAACTTTCTCATTTCCTTCGTAAGTTTCTCTACCTCAGGCAGTTTGCCTACTCCACAGAATCCTTTAATCAATGAATTATAAACAAATATGTTAGGAACAACGCCAAACTTTTATTTACAATAAAGTTCCTCGCGGCTACCACTTTGCCTAATCCGCAAAGTGCATCAATTAGTATACTAAACGTTACTACATTAGGCGGTATGCCATCGATTAACATTTGGTGATATACAACAAGGGCTTGCTTCACATTGCCAGATCGGTAATACCCATCAATCATAGAATTGTAAGCGTACAAATTGGGCAAAACACCAGCTTCCTCCATTCTCCGAAACACACTCTTGGCTTCAATCATTTAGCTCGAACACACAAACCATGGACAATGGTTGTGTAGATAACTCCATTGGCATTAACTCCTCTCTCAGACATTTCATTAAACAGTTCAAGCACCTTCGAAAGGTCGCCTTTCCTGCAACAACCATTGATCAAAATCCCATAAGTGACCACATCAGGAGACAATCCACGAGAACCCATTTGCCAATAAAACTCCAACATCGAATCCAACCAACCCGCATTACCAAACCCGTGCAAGAGCGCATTGCAAGCCCGCACCGCAGGCAAATCCTTTAGCCTGCTGTGCACACACAAGGCTTCCTCCACAAGACCCATCTCAGACAGAACGATAATCAACTCCAAAATCATCGGAACTGAATTTTGAAAACTCTACGAGGTTAAGCGCATGGAATGCAAACCGACAGGCACCGTGGGCTTCGTGAAACTTAAGGAGCTGTTCAATGAAGCATTTCATCAAACATCTTGCCTTCAAAAACAGTTTTGCCCAAGCCAAGTAATGGAGTGTCGCTGAATAGGGATGGGGATTCCTTAGTGGGTCGACGTGGTTTGATGTACTGTAGAAGAGTTCTAAAGCTTTCATCGGAGTTCTGCAGCTGAGAATGGAGTTGGCTAAATCACAAGGCGAAGAAGAAGAAGAAGAAGAAGAAGATGAGTAAAAGAGTGGCCTAGGAAATGGAATGGGTGGATAGCTGGTGAAGAAGGAGGCTATGGGTTTTCGAAGCAAAAACTTCAACATTGCCTCAGATGGCATTAACAATTGCGTTTGGGCTTTCTAATTGCCTTGCAACGACGACCGCAACTCCCTTTCTTCCCCATACTCGACATCCGAGTGACGTTATTATTATTATTATTTTTTAACTTGGGGATTTAGAGGTTTGAGCTCTGTCGTTTTCAAGTACTAAATTATTTATAGGCTCATTTGGAGGGACGTATGGAATAATGTCGCGTTTGGTATTCATGTTTAATTTAAATTAAATTATACTTTTTTATCTTAAATTTTATCTTTCTATGATAAATTAATAAAAATTATAACTAGTTTTTAAAAAGTCAATCAACTCAAACTTAAAAATTTCGTCTCAAACCGTTTCACCAAACGGATAAAGAGTTTTAAAAAAGTTATGTAATTTAAAAAATAGTGCACAAATTTAAAATACATTAGGAAAAAAGTGCAAAATGAATCTTGTCGTATTTGTCTCGTCGTTATAAGTATTTTGATACAAGAATTATTTTATTTCGATTTGAAATGAGAAAGTTATGAACTTTTTAAAGTTTGAGTTTTTTGAAAATAGAAAAAACTAGGGAGAGAAAATTTAAAATAGAGTTGGGAGTTTTTAATTCATATGGTATTTTACTGTCAAGAATTGTTACCCCAAACCGACTCTTAGACTATAACTGCAACTATGAGTCTATTTTTGATTTTAAAGGTCATTTGGTTGATCAATTCAGATTAGAGAATTATAGTTATTTTAATTGAAGTTGAGTTGAGTTTTAAAAATTATATTTTGTTAAAAATAAACTGTTTGAGTCAAAAAGTAAAAGAATTTGAATGCATTCATAAAAAAAAAATAATAACAATATGTATTTATTTCATTATTTTCAAAATTCTATATAATTTTAAAAAAATTCTTCTCATCTCGACCTAAAATAATAAAATTATGAACTTTGTTTGAGTTTTTAAATTATAATTCGAGACGTAAATAATAAAATTAAATTTATTTAAAAAACAAAACACAAAAAACAATTGGAGTTATTTAGTCCAACAAATGCTTAAAGTTTTTTTTTTTTTTTTACTTAACTTTAATTGCTTCTGTCGCGAAGTTTTGGTTTATTTTTCACAAGAAAAAAAGGTGACATGTTTCTTTTTTCTTTTTCCTCATCTTAAAGAAATTTTTAGTAATTAAATTGCTTCCACGACACTTGCAATTAATTAATTGAAAATTGATAATTCTATTACATCATTTTATTTTATTTTTTAAAATTATTTAAATAATCACATTTTTTTCATCAATTAATCAACATAATAATATCCTTACTCTTAATCAATATGACATAATTTTTATTTTTATTTTATTTTTGTGTTATATTATTCTAGCGTTAAATTTTATATCATGTTAATATAATAGTATTTAAATTTTATGTTATTCAGATTTTTTTTTTTTTTTAGAATATTAAAGTGAGCACACTTCCCAGGGGACGTACAACTCGCGTGCTTTAATAAAGTTTGATGATTACATTTTGCAAACAAAAAATTTGAGTAATTTTTATTAGGGCCTCTCTACTATGCAATGTCAAATTTATATGTCCAATATTATATTAAACATTTAGGATAGGAAAATTACTCTACAATATAATGATATTTTTAAGATTAAACTTATCAAATATCAAATTTAATGATAAATTTATTATCAAATATAGCAAATAACAAATTTGACCTTCGATTATTATTGATTGTCATATTTATTTATTTATTTTTTGTTTCATCATTACAATACTACAATATTGTCATTTCTATAATTTTTTTAAAAAATATCATTTTTAATTATCTAAATTCCAAAAGATTGTTTTTACGGATTTTAATGCTTAATGATGATTAAAAAAAGGTTTCGAGAATCTAGTGTTAAAAACACTCAAAAAAACCACAACTTTAGCAGGACGAACCTACTCAAAAAACCATCGTCACCATGACCTCTAATCAGTGGACGAGATGATTCCTTAATGGGCATCCCAAAGATCAATGAAACCATGAGTACGTTTTTTGACTCTTCCTTTTTAAAGTTTGGATTTTGAATTTTTAGATTTAGTATTTTGAATTTTGTAATTTGGAATTTGGGATTTGGGATTTGGGATTTGGGATTTGGGTTTTGGAATGTGCTGTCGAATTTTGTAGATATGATTAGAAGCTCTACTTATAATGGTGATGAAGCATGAGAGGAAAATCGTAGAAGAGGAAGAAGAAGGAAAGAGAGAGAGATAATGGCAATGGAGGAGGAGCAGGAGAGGAAAGGAAAAGCGTGGAAGAGGAAGAAGGAAAGAAGAAAAAAAAAAAAAAAAACATGTGAATGGAACGATTTGGAAAAAATAAAAAAGAAACGTCACGTGACGAACGTAGGAGTAAGGACAAAAATAGACATTCCTATATAATATTTGTTTGTATCAAAATCTGATTGAACGACAAACCATGAATGCTAAGCTTTATTGGAATCACTAAGATCTAGAGCAACAAATGTTTTATTCTCCCAACAAGTGTTTGATTCTCTCTAAATTCTCAAATGTTTTCAAAAGCGTACAAATTAATCTCATACTCTCACCCATATTTATAGTTTTTATCAGGGGATTCACATATTACAATCATTATTACAGGTGTCATTTCTAATCATTATATCTGATGATGTGGCTTCTTCACTTATTATGGCTGATATGGCCTTCTCCTTTAGTGACCGTCCATTTGTCTCGTTTTGTTGTTCTTTCCTTCTCAAATTTTATAAACGGCGTCGTTTCACTTAAATAACTGAAACGTTGTGTCGTATCCAATCTAACATCTTCTAGTGCCAGTTTAGAAAATCAGAAAATCGTCGCTACTTCCCAGGAAGTCCTCCAAATAGGCCACCTCCTTTGATCGCATCATCAAGCTATTTTATTCAACTCACTCCATTACCCTTAAATCCTCAATTTTAGTACGAGAAGTTTCTGTTATTCTCACCCAACTTGTAATGACAATTTGCAGCCAAAACTGGCCATGTTTCATAGCTGCTACGTAAATAAAGCCATGTAAAGGATGTAATTGAAAAGTAACCAAAGTTTTGCGTGTTTCTTGTTCATCACTGCGTTTTAGATTTTGGATGAATTATGTTGGCTGCGTTGGGGACTGGAGAGTGGAGAAGAAAGTTAAAAAATTAAATTAAATTAAATTAAAAAATTAAAAAGAGAGTTAAAAAAAAAAAGTTATTTTCAAACCACGAACTCTAGTCTTAAAAAAAATAAAAAAAATAAAACCTCCAGTTGGAATGGTGTTGAAGGAATGAATTGGAATAAAATGGTGTTGTTTGTTACAATGGATTAAAATATCTTTGAAGAGAAGAATATCAGTCTTTGATGATGATTATTATTTTTTTTTTTCACCTCTTGCGAAGAGATGAGTGAATACGAAATAGTTTTAACTTTTTATATATTTAATATTTATATATATAAATATTATATATATATATATATATATATATTGGTGAATAAAAAAGGAGAATACTATAATTGTAGTCAAAGACTCCAATTAAGGGTTAATTTCACTTTTAGCACCTCTGAAAAAAATAATATTAAAAACAGCAGCACTTTTTGTTCTATTCAATTTCAGCACTTACCGTGGGGTCCAGTAGCATTTAATGTATATCAAAGTACAGGATTACCCTCATCTCCTACCCACGAAATTTTCTCTCTCCCTCGCATGGCCGAAAAAAGTTTTTTTTTTTAAAACCACCATGTACAGTGGTTTAGAGAGAGAAAACTGAAATCTAGAGAGAGAAAACTGAAAACTTATTTCCGCCTAGCCCCCCACCACCCATTTTGAAACCCGAAGCTTCATATAATATAGATAAACTTCCATGTAAAGAGAGAAACTTCCATTTACAGAGAGAAACTTCCATTTACAGAGATAAACTTCCATGTACAGAGAGAAACTTCCATCGAAAGTTTCTTTTTTTTTTAAATTAGAATTTTTTGACCTTTTTAAGTAAAGGTCATAACCATTATGACCACCCGGTCATAACCGTTATGACCATAACCTGGCTTTTTTTTTCGAATTTTACATTTTTTACTATTTTTTATCAATGGTCATAACCATTATGACCGCCTTGTCATAACCGTAATGACCAGTTCTTTTAATTTTTATTTTTAAAGCATTAAAATTTTTCGTTTGTTTTATTTTAAAAGAACTTTTTTAACTATTAGTTATTTAGCTATGGTCATATCCATTATGACCACCCGGTCACAACCATTATGACCACGTTTTTGTTTTATATAATTAAAATTGTTTTAAGTCGAACTATTTTCACTATTTTTTAGCGGTGGTCATTTCCATTATGACCACCCGGTCACAACCATTATGACCACCCCTTTTTTAAGTCGAACTATTTTCACTATTTTTTAGCGGTGGTCATTTCCATTATGACCACCCGGTCACAACCATTATGACCGGTTTTTTTTTTTTTATTAAAAATTTTTTATTTTTTATGTCGAACTATTTCACTATTTTTTAGCGGTGGTCATTTCCATTATGACCACCAGGTCACAACCATTATGACCGGTTTTTTTTTTTATTAAAAATTTAATATTTTTTATGTCGAACTATTTCACTATTTTTTAGCGGTGGTCATTTCCATTATGACCACCCGGTCACAATCATTATGACCGGTTTTTTTCTTTTTTTAATTTTTTTTAAAATTTTTTTGTCGAACTATTTTTTGGCGGTGGTCATTTCCATTATGACCACCCGGTCACAACCATTATGACCGGTTTTCTTTTTTTTTTTTTTAATTTTTTTTAAAATTTTTTTGTCGAACTATTTTTTAGCGGTGGTCATTTCCATTATGACCACCCGGTCACAACCATTATGACCGGTTTTTTTTTTTTTTTTTAATTTTTTTTAAAATTTTTTTGTCGAACTATTTTTTGGCGGTGGTCATTTCCATTATGACCACCCGGTCACAACCATTATGACCACCCCTTTTTTTTTTTTTAATTTTTTTTAAAATTTTTTTGTCGAACTATTTTTTGGCGGTGGTCATTTCCATTATGACCACCCGGTCACAACCATTATGACCGGTTTTCTTTTTTTTTCTTTTTTTTAATTTTTTTTAAAATTTTTTTGTCGAACTATTTTTTGGCGGTGGTCATTTCCATTATGACCACCCGGTCACAACCATTATGACCGGTTTTCTTTTTTTTTTCTTTTTTTAATTTTTTTTAAAATTTTTTTGTCGAACTATTTTTTGGCGGTGGTCATTTCCATTATGACCACCCGGTCACAACCATTATGACCGGTTTTCTTTTTTTTTTTTTAATTTTTTTTAAATTTTTTTTGTCGAACTATTTTTTGGCGGTGGTCATTTCCATTATGACCACCCGGTCACAACCATTATGACCGGTTTTCTTTTTTTTTTTTTTTAATTTTTTTTAAAATTTTTTTGTCGAACTATTTTTTAGCGGTGGTCATTTCCATTATGACCACCGCGTCACAACCATTATGACCGGTTTTCTTTTTTTTTTTTTTTTAATTTTTTTTAAAATTTTTTTGTCGAACTATTTTTTGGCGGTGGTCATTTCCATTATGACCACCCGGTCACAACCATTATGACCGGTTTTCTTTTTTTTTTTTTTTTTTGGCCACGTCAGTTTGATGAAATCCATTTGGACTCGTTCTGTTTTCATGAATGTGAAACAGGGGCAATACATTTCACTCTTATTAATAATAAAACGCGGTTTGCATGGATTAATTTAACCCTTACTCTTGAAATTGTATATGTTATTACACTATGACATATAAAATTAACAAAAAATTTGAGAAAAATACAATTAATGGGAATGTGTTAAATGAAAAAATAGTATATGTCTCAGGCGAATTCCTTGTCGACGTCGTCATCACTTTTGTAATTTCCTTCAATTTTCCGGTTGGCATGCATCCACAAGTAACATGCTAGCCACTCCCGAAATAGCCTCATCCGTCCACCTATTACCCAGTAATTGACGTCCCTCCCTTCTATTAAGCATTCAGCAAATTTTATGGTAAACACTCCACAGTCGCCCCTGTTGAACAAATGACAAAGATTATTAATTTTCACTTCAACTTTTGTTTTCAGTATACAAGGGAGAAATGGTGTTTTTCTTGCACTCACCCATTGGATTGTTGAGGGATGTCTTTCATTATGTTGATTGGTAATGGGTTAGTTCCAGCAGGTTCTCTTGGTTTGAATTGATACAAATCTAATCGTTCAGCCAGCAATGGAATGAATATTGATAAACATTCCATGCCTGCTCGGACCTTGACATTGTGACCGCCTTCATGCTGCAGAGAGTCGTACACGTCAATGGTCCAGCTTTTCAGATCCAACTTCGCTAATACCCAATGTTTAAGGTCAGCCAAATGCACCGGTATTAGCACAGTCATCACGTCAAACCATGATGCCCCAGTCTGGACATTAACGCCAAGCATTATCTTGAGTAAAGGCTCACAGGTTCCCCAATCGAACTTCTCGGGTGCACTCTGGTGTAGACGCCACAACGATCGAACCTTTGAACAAAAATAAGTGTCAACCGTTGTCACCCTCCGTTGCTCCAATTCGGGGAACTGCCTGATCTTCTTTCTCAAGTAATAAAAGGCGACATCAACGTGCTACATTAACATAACCAGGCGGTTAAAAGATACTGTACAATATTCGAGAAAGCAAACATATAATAATGGCTGTGATAATGGTTGATAGCAGACTGCCGAATTTTAAAAAATGTTATGTACTTACTTCGTCCCATAGCCAAATCGGGGAGGTAGCTAATTCATAGTACCAGGTTTTTCTTCCTACCTCCATGCACCCGAAGTCATGGGGTTTGTCAAGTTTCTCATGCTTCGCACTGTAACGTGGAGGCCGTTTACTGAACATCAAGCATACATATTCGAAGGACACATCAGTGCAATTCCAATTAACATCCTAAAAACAGACATTGTTAAGTTAATCTACATTACCCTTGAGGTATCTTCTTCAACAATCCTTGTTTTAACCACTCCCTGAACTCTTCTAACCTCTGTTCAGGAGGTTCCTCTGCGAGACCTGCTGGGAGGGCATAATTCGGGTCGGCCGGTTTCTTCGAAGGGGATCCATCGTCAGTCTTACGACCCGATGGCCGTTGGCCAAGCCTTGATAGTCTGGCCCTCTTCTTCTTGGGGATCTACAAATACCAAATTTTAAACGAGTTAATCTAATTGACTGTTCCATTATTGGTAAAATTTTAATTCTCAGCTATGCGTCACAACCACGTCCGTCAACATATCCTCTCTGGATTGCTCGTCAATCATGACAAGATCATGTAATGGGATGTGGTCCTCCCTCTCTGGCCCCTCTTTCCCGACCCGCGACACTTCAGGCATTGCCCCCTCCCTCGCGCCATCGACTCGCGAATCCTCAACACTCGTCTCGGCTGCCTGTTCCTGTACATTGTATTTTCTTAAAATGTCATACAAAATTGTACACATGGGAACCACACCAATCAGGTATATTCATGTATAATTCTACCTTTGTTATCTTCTCCTCGGCATCTGCATTCCAATCGATCCCCTTATCGGCAGTAAGGAACTCCATTGCTGCCTGCAGCCCTATATCCGCATAGACATCGCGCTCAGGGGAAGGAGTCTTAAAATCTTCCGACGCCTTCCTCTTAACATTAAGAACATCGCTGCTCTCGACCTTCGGGACATGCTGTGCCTGACCGAACTTCTCGGCAGCATTCTTCGCCTTCAACAATTTCAGCACCCTCCTCAACAGTTTTTTCGAGCGGGTTTGTTCCTTTTGTATATCCTCTATCTTCTTATTCAAATTATTAACATGTCCTCGGATCTCATTCTGGAACTCCACCCACGCGGTATTGATATCCGGGGTCCGCCGGGGGACTGACGACTTGGGAGCTGGTAATTGTGGCAGGCCAGTCGGTCTATTCAAGAAAAGGCGAGCAACATTCCCGGTCTTCAACTCCTCCTCGGTTGGCATCAACTGAAAAGATATTGGCTGCACACATGGCGTAAAATTACTATCCTTATACTGAATGTATTATTATTATTTTATTATAATAACCCATAACGAGTCAGTGAATCTTATTATGGTATGACCGTGTTGGTCATAACGATTTTGACCAGACGGTCATAACGGTTGTGACCTGTCTTAGTCAGTACGTTTATGACCAACACGGTCACAATGGTTATGACCGCCCGGTCATAACGGCTTTGACTACCACTTGTTATGGTATCGGAATGTGAATTACCTGTGATTCGCCAACCTCCATGAACGCCCGCTGAACGTCATCAAATTTCACTGTCTCCGCAGTGGTCCAGGACGCCATACGCGGAACGGCCTGTGAGTAGTTGGTTGTAAACTTGGCAGCCATCGTTGGAAGTGTCTCATATGCCCATACGAGTATGGCATGTGGGAACCCAGGAATGCTGTAATGAACTGTGCTAACTTGTTTTTTTTGTCGTCTCTTCGAAGAAATCCTATTCTCCACTGTAGCACAGATTGCAGCACGGGTTGCCTCCCATGATAGCACACCCCAAGGAAAATCGTTGAAGGCATCCAAGTTGTCTGCCAAACCGAAATATTTGGGATCTATTTTCACCGTTATAGCATTTGACAAAGGGATCGAGAAAATAATGTACAAAAGGCTAAGTTTTACGGCATCTTCGTCGTTGTCAAACTTAGCATTGGACAGTTGTAGTTCCAAATTTTCCCTCGATACGCCCTTAACCGTCGAAAAATATCTTGCCATTAATCTGCTCTCGACGACCGGTAGATGCGTAGACCCTGCACATTTTTGTCCGGTAATTAGGCAGAACTCCATTATGGAGAATCTGGCCATTTCGTCTCCAATCTCGAACCACAGTGCGTCACCCATCGTTGTGTGGTTTGTAAGACGCATAACAATGTTGTGGAATAACTGGCCAGCCCAACCTAGAGACTCTAGATGTAAGAAAGGTTGTACACATGGCTGGTCTTTGACGGAGGCCAACTGTCGTGGAGATAACCAGAGGCTCAGTTTCTTCCATGTCTCGTTAATGTTTATGAAAGTATTGATTTTGGCCCGTGTTATCTCAGAGTCTGGTACGAGTCGGATATATTGCCCCTGTGTGAATGGATAAAAAAAAAAAATTTATTACAAAATTTTTGATGAGTCGGTATTTAGCACCATGGACGTGCCGCAAACTATAGTTTGACTAAATCAAACATCGATCAAAGATTTTACCTCTTCCTCCTTCGATATCTTGGATGGAGTTATACTCGTTTCGTGTACATCCATTTCTCCCTTGTTTCTCTCAATATCTGTAATTGTCACCATTCTACGGATATGGAATCGCCGGTTTACGGCTATAGTAGATGGTTGACGACGGTTATGCACGAGACGTCTGGTCGAAAACGATACGATTTCTTTTTCTCTCTCTAGAACCGGTGTTTCCCTCTCTAGCAACTGTAAAAGCTTTTTTAAAAATTTTAACCCAATAGCGCATAGGGTGACTAACTATTACGCGTGGAGGAGATGAGGGTAAATTTGGTATTTTGTCACTCAGAGTCGTACAAAAGACTGTTGGTATTCCATGTCATTTCGGTCATAATGGTTGTGACCGCCCGGTCACAACCATTATGACCAGGGTAAAAGCGTTCAACACAAAGCTTCTCACTATATCATAACCATAGTTACTGACGTGTCACAACGAAGTTTACCGCCTTCTTCGCTACGGTTCCCAAAAGTTACTGAGTTTTCCCTGCAGGCATTTAATGCCTCGATTATCGTGTAACTTTAACACTAATAATAATATAATAATAATATTCGAAGGTTTAAAATTATTTTTTAATTAATATAATATTAAATTGTTTTTTTTAAACATTATCTTGCGTCAGGACTTCGGTCACAATGGTTGTGACCGCCCGGTCACAACTATTGTGACCAGGGTAAAGGCTCCTGTTACACGGTAATTCACCCCAGTCATAACCATTGTTACCAGAGTGTCACAACGAAGTTGACCGCATTATTCGCTACGGTTCCCTAGGTTAATCTAATGATGTTGTTTAGACTGCAGGCATTTAATGCCTCGATTATCGGGTAACTTTAACACTAATAATAATATAATAGTTATATTTTATCATTAAAAGGTTATTATAATTAATATAATCTTTTAATTTTTTTTTACAAACAGATAACGAGTCAGGACAGGACTTCGGTCACAATTGTTTTGACCGCCCGGTCACAACCATTGTGACCAGGGGAAATAATAATAAAATTGACAAAAATTTTATGTTCATTATTTTATAGTTGTTTTATAAACCATATTGACAAAGGACCTCGGTCATAACGGGTTTGAACACTCGGTCACAACCATTGGGCCCACGGTAAAATAAGCTTTACATAGGGGCTAACACTCGGTCATAACGATATTGACCAGGCGGTCACAACGAAGTTTACCGCCTTTTTAAGGCCCAGCCCCAAAAGTTGATGGCAGGATATACAAATATGAATATACTGCCTCGGTTGGCGTACACCGTTAAAACTAATAATATTATATTAATAATAATAAAATGATTAACAATGTAATTACGTGGAAATCTTTCGGTTAATCTGATTTTGTTTTTTTTTGCATGGCATTCAATAACCACTGAGTTCGGTCACAATGGTTGTGACCGAATGGTCACAACCATTGTGACCATTGAAAAATAGTATTACACAGATTTCGTCCTCTCGTCACAAGGACGGAGTTGGCTTTGTTCGACGGGGCCTTAAGGGTACTGCACTCGTACACGTTTGTCGGTTGTGTCCATAGCCATTACATCTACCACAACGAACGGTCTCGGGATCTTCACCTTGGGACAAAATCCTTCGAACTCGTGGCCTTCCGGGACCACGCTTCGTTTTGGGAGGATTGACGATTTGCGACCGGATTGATTCAGGCACATCCCAGCCATCAGAGCTGCCAATAGGATGGACTACAGCTGAATAACAACCATAAAGATAATCTTTCGTGTAGTATGCCGAGCAATAATTGTATGGATCTATCCGTCGGTGGTTACACACGGCCATGGCATGAGGGCATGGAATTTGATCTACCTGAAATCGTCTACACGTACATGTCTTTTGGCTCATATCAACGATCCATATTTGGCTGGCATTGTTGGTGACAGCGTACTCAAACTGATCGGCTGGCCGCGGCTGTAAGAAGTGGAAATTTAACGAATTTAGTAAAGTTGGATTAAGGGAAAATCCGCAATATACCAAATACGTGGTGGCAGTTGGCATGATAACGTACCGTTACTTTTAGGCCTATTGAGAAGTTGGTGTGAAGCATCTTCTCAGCCTTTGGAGCAAGCTTCGAAGTCAATTTTAGGGCCTCCTCACGCCTGTTGACAAACCATCTTTGTTGTAGTTCCCTCAACCATTCCATTAAGAATCCAACTGGCATTAACCTGGCTTTCCGATCCACATTATTAAATGACTCCGCGATGTTGGTTGTCATGATTGCATACCGACGACCGTTGAAATATGCTCGCGACCACTTTTTTCGGATCGGCCTGCATGAGGTATCGGTGCATGTCGGGGTTACGAGTACGGATTGATTCCATATGACGATGGTGCTCACTTAAAAGATACGACCTAGATGCACCATCAAAATATGTCTTCAAAGGGCCTTTGAAATCCTTGTACTTGGTCTTCAGGTTTGCAGCCAAGTGTTGGACGCATATCCCGAAGGCAGCCTCCGGATACACGAGTTTGGCTGCATACTCGATACCCTTATGCCTATCAGCGACAATTACAAGAGAATCTCTAGGCCGATTGAATCTCGGAGCTTCTCGAAGAACCATGTCCATGAGTCGTTGCTTTCGGACTGAACGATACCAAATGCAAGTGGAAATATGCAGCCATTTGCGTCGTGACCGCAAGCTGCAAGAAGCACCCCTCCAAATTTGGCCTTTAATGCGGATCCATCAACCACAATTACTGGCCGACAATAAGGCCAACCGTGCTTCGAAGCAGCTACGCACATGTAGAGACACTCTAAGCAATTTGATGAGTCGGTCTCGATGTCAATGTCGGAACCAGGATTTTTCCTCTTAACCATTTCAGCCCACGAGGGAAGAACTGTAATGTAATCAAGTTTACTTAACAGTTATTAAAGCCTATTATAAGACTTATAATGTCAGTGATAAACGTATTATAAGATAGAGTAAAGGGAAATGCATTACCATTGTATGAATCTGAATCATTGCCCCTCAAGCTGGTTAGTGCTGCTTCCTTGCCTCGCCATGCTCGGAGATAATTGAAAGAGACTCCAAATTCGGCCTGCATGTCTCGCATGATTTCTCGAGGTCTATATGAGGTATTAGTCGGATCCAAGTATTTTGCCTTGACACACTCCCCAATCATCCAACTCTTGGCTTGACGATGATGCCCTTGAACAATTTCGATTGAACAGGTATGGACGTCGTCGAAGCGCTTAACGACAAACATTTCACTACCTCGCATCCTGGTCGCACGCAATTGCCATGGACATTGTTGGATATCTATACATATACGTGTAACAGAGTAGCGGTCGACCTCTTCACTCTGAATTGATAGTGTTTACTCATGGCATCGTGATGAAGATGGTATTGCAACAACTTTTTGTTAAGAAAAATACAGTTTCTGCAAATTGCGACAGGTGTATAATCAGCAACAACTACTGAGCCAGATAACCTGTCAGGGCTTGGTACAGTATCGGATTGAGATGTTAAGTTATTGGCAAAAGAATGATCTCCAATGCTGACGTCGACGCTATTATCGTTTGATTTACGAGCATCACCCCCAACATTCAATTCGTCAACATGAGGTGGAAGCTGAGGGCAACGAGTAATAGGAGATGAAATTTTTTTATTTCTCTCATCAGCAATTTGCATGGCCTCATCACTCTGTGCAACCCACTCTGGAGAATTGCCCGTCAATGTGGTGCTTTCACCCCACCTCCGGTGGCGTGACGTCAGCCGCAGTATCATCCAAAACGTCGACGGTAATAGGAAATTTACTAAGCACATGAACATCCTTCTTCTTCAATTGTATATAGAATTTAACGTCATCATCACACTGTATCCTGACAAGAGGCATACTAGGTGAACACCGTATCTCATGACTATAGTATTGGTTGGACCCTCATACCGATTGCCCGTCTGACCAACTCAATAAGACCTCCGTATGTTGCCGTCTCGGGCACCAATATTCCCTTCATTTCTCCACCGATGTAACTCAATGTGCCGTCCCATCGACCATTATACTTGATGAAAACACAAACGTCCTCCATTTACTGTAAAACTACAAACAATTTTCCTGTCAAAGGGTTAAATACAAATTTAAAAAATGAGGAACAGTTAAGAAGCAAGGTAGGATGGCTTATGTCGTAGATCTGGTCCACGGAAACGCCGTTGACGCAGATCTGGCAGATTCGGCCGGATTAACAGAGTGAAACAAGATGTGGAAGGATTTTTAATACTGGGAGACAGTTTCGATCAATGGGTAATGGTCCAGGGATGATTCGCGAGGATTGGGTGGGAGAAAATCAACGAAACTAGAGACGAAAAATTAAAATTTTCTATGTTCAGTTGG